>JAVTVY010047705.1:0-22883 GCA_036873755.1 Hanleya hanleyi | reverse complement strand
TTAGAGTATGGGCAGACCATATCGTGAATTCACTCAGAAATCTTAAAAGAAAGACACTATGGTTTCGTAAAATGACGACTATATGGACATGGTGATTGCATTCAGAGAACAAAAGAAATTATTTTAACCCTACCAGGCCTGGAGGGGGGGGGGGAGGGGTGCTCCTACCAAACTTCCTGCGCAATCTCCGGAACGACAACAACCTGAGAGCTGACACTCCTCGGCTTTTTGGCCTATCATATTGGGGTCATTTTTAGTCTATTTGCATAACCCCCGAAGCAGAGGATCATGGGTAAATTCAAAATGGCGCCTATGTGGGGTATCAGGGAAATGACAATTTCGCCATTTTTCTAGAAAATTACTGCTGTTTCGCAAGGAAAAGTAAGTACTGTTCTCTTTCACATCAGATTAATATTTACTAATTCATCATGAAGTTTTTGCAGAAAAAGTACATAAATGAAAAAAAATCGAAAAACTGACCGAAAAATGCCTTTTTTTGATCATGACGTCATCAAAGCCGCCATCTTAGAATTTTTTTACATTTCCTGGTAGAGCTTGACCCAAGGGTATGTTGTGGTAAGTTTCAGCCCTCTAACTCAAGGGGTAAAAAAAAGAATTAGCGGGGTGGGCGAAATAGCCTCACCCCAGGCCTGGACAGGTCCCAAAAAGCCCAGGCCAAATAGGGCTAAGAGATTGTTTGACGGTAATTTGTGATGTAATTTTGTTTTTAGATACTTGATTTGTAGATAGAGATTGATGTTGTTCGTCTCTATATAGCTGAAATATTGCTGAACTCTAGGTTAAATTAAATAAATTCTCCCTCTCTCTCTCTCTCCGTTTACCTCTACAGAAAGCAGCCTGAGGAGAAATCACCTTCCGTTGAACCATAGCACACTCGTTAGGCTCGAACAGTAGTGATTAGGGGTTGCAAGGAGGCTTGTGTCACAAGCAGACAGCGGGCAAATCTAACGGAATTATAATATCTGTACTATTTCTGCGATATTGTACCCAAACATTGGCATATACACCTGATGAGGAAATGTGGAGTATCAACCTACAATATTATATAATATTTTCATTCACCGGGTGATTGAATATAGAGCCTACAAAGAAACGTCTTTCAGAATGATGAGGAACAAACATGAGTCATTGTGCATTTGACTATAATTTCTAAATCTCCGTTTGTGAATTGCAAGTTATGATTACTTATTATTGGTAATATTTGTTTTCTCAATATTCTTCTGAAAATTTCGCCATAAATTGTCAAGATTTTTCAATCTAACAAGGTCATAGTAACGACAGTTAAAATCAATATATTTCGAAAAAGTTACGACAAAAGTACGAAAAGCAAAGTACGAAAATATTTACGACTCTTGCACATTTTGAATTTGCACATGATGGTTTGCTCCTATTATGTAGCAAACAGGCTCTAAATATGTCAGACATTATAAACCAGGTCGATTTTCAGCACGACGGCGGAAAAATATAGAAAAAAATGCTGGAAAACTACTTCGGTCATACGTTTTTGTGTTAATACATGCCTTACAATTATGTTAGGCGGTTATGTTAGGCGGTTTCAGCTGGTCTCGAGCCAGTTGATTATAAAGTATTGGGCTTTTGCCCATTACTCGTTAGAGGGTATTCTACATTAGCTATGTCGGTTGCGTGAAGGGATCTTCCACATTTGTCTTCAAAAACTCTGTAATTGGGTTCAGATATGTGAAAGTATGCTAGCTTCACGTTTAGTGAAGTTTGATACATTAACTTCAATATCATGATATACAGGTGAACATTATCGATTACTAGATGATCAACTTTGGACATGACGTTCTGTGAATGACGTTCTGTGAATGACGTTGAGATAGATTTAATAAAATTTCCAGCAAATGTACATATTGTCATTACTTTTGCCATATATATTGATATTTGTTTAATTCAGTAGATGGAAATACATGGAGTTTCGTTCAAAATTGTGTGTATTTTTACAAGCACACTTGTCAAACAGTAGGCTACATTGCATATTATTGTATGTATCTTCAAATATATTAAGTACAATGACCAACAACTTGTAGATGTCTTGAGTTTAAACTGCACAGAAGCAGTGGATGGGAGCGTATGTAACTTTGCTATAGTGGGAGGGAGTGGCCAAAATGGAATGATCTAAAATGGTATCTGGAAGCAATGACAGTGTGTTGAAATACCCAATATTCCCTCTGCATTTTCTCTTTCAAGTGTTTGCAGCTGATATCCGACTTAGTTTTTCACATGTCCTATATATTTTTACATGTTTTCTGTGCAAAATTTGTTTATTACAACCACGCTAATCATTAACTGAATACAAAAATAACCACACATGCAGATCAGCACTCGGTTAGACTGGCAGGCAAATTACAAAAAATGGCTTATCCAGTGCGTATGTATTTCTGGCACATTCATGGTCCTGACAAGAGATCACCCGAGTAGATAATACATCACTGTGGCAGCTTTTACCCCTCGGACAAATTTTGCCGGAAGGGTATTGTCGTCGTCAGCGTCGTCTGTCTATCCGTGTGTCCAGGCGTCTGTCCATCTTCTTTATGGACACGGAATCTTAAGAAGGATTATAGCCAGGCAATGTAAATTCATACCACGTATGCATCTGGTGAAGGGTTAGGAGCCTATCGAAAATGACCGACCTTGACGTATTTTATCAAGGTCAAATTCTAGTATTTGCTATATCTTTTAAGGATTAAAGCTAGGGTCTCCAAATTCATATTACGAATGCAACTGGTGATTGACCAGAAGCCTATCTCAGTTGGCTGACCTATTTTTTCCAAGGTCATATACTGTTTATTATGTTATAACATGAAGAAATGCAGCTAGGCTTTCCAAATGAATACTATATATACATCTGGGAATGATCCAGAGGTGTGGTGAATATGACTGACCTTGACCTATTTTATCAAGGTCAAATGTTAGTATTTGCTATATTTTTTGATGGATTAAAGCTAGGGTCTCCAAATTCATATTACATATGCAGCTGGTGATGTACTAGAAGACTACCGCAGTTGACTGACCATGACATATTTTTTCAAGGTCGTGATATTTAGTATGATAAAATATGAAGAAATATGGCTAGGTTTCTCAAATTAAAACTATGTATACATCTGGCGATGGTCCAAAGGTGTACCGAAGATGACCGACCTTGACCTTTTATCCAGGTCAGATTCTATTTATTATAATATTTCATTAAGGATTATATCTACATTGTCCAAATTTATACCACATATGCCTGGACCCGAAGCCTATTGATTACCACTGACCTTGACCTATTTCTAAAGGTCAAATTCTATATGTTAAGTCTTAGATCTCTGGATCCATGTTCCATGTGCGATTAAGTTAGAATAGACCAGATAGTTATTGGAGATGACTAACCTTGATATATATATTTCCAAGATCAAATTACTTGAGTTGACTTTGACCTATATAGAAGAGTATATCTAGAGGTAATAATGTGGTCATGCACTTCCAGAATTTCCGTGCAAATTTTTTCCCATCAATTTAAGGCCTTGGCAAAAGCTGACCTCGATCAATTTCCTATGTATTTCTAAAATGAGAGAACTGCAGTCAACCCTACTAGATCACATTTCTTTTAACCTACACGAAAATGTCAAAGTTCTAAAAATACATATGCATGATTGCTGAATGTAAACAATAAGTGATATCCGAGGGGTATTGGAGCCCATTGTGCTATTTTATTGCATTGAACTACTATCGTCTGGTGATCAAGTGGATTTGTGTTAAAACTAGTGCATCACGGGATACCTTCCTGATCCAAGCACCCCATTGGTCAATTCAAAATTTCAAAAAGATATCGGAATTTTATATGACTGGTTGGAGTGAATTGAAAGAACACCCCGACAATCTTCCCATTAACCCGATCTCTATGTGAGGTGAAGCAATATAGTCGCCGTTCATAACTTTCTGTCGTCATCTCGGAACGAAAACAAAATATCAGCGGACTAGTCTACTTAATATACTTGATATCAATAACATTTTAAGGGGGTGACATATGCAACTATACCTTTTTTTCATAGAATTACTGAATAGGCAATACAGTTGGTGACCAATACCATATACTAAAATGTTCCCCAAACCCAGCAGAATGTGAATATGACACCCGTTTGAACAAACAATGTAAATTGCAGAATATAATTACAAAAACAAAGCGTCTCGGCACTGCCAGCAGAAGTCAATAAAGAATAGACACATACTCTTGAAAGGTGGTCCTAAAAATTTTATGAAATCACTGCTACAACAAAGAATATATCAGAAAAGAAAATTCCATCGGAAAGTATTTTTAAAAGATTTTTTATCATTTACTATGTCAAAATAATTGTCTAAGGCAATGATAATTCGTGTCAACCAATATGAAGGATAGTCCAAAGCTGTAGAGCTATCCAAGACAGACCTGTCTGTCACACTCCTGTCACCAACCTGTGTTAGTTTGAAAAGCTAATACATCTAAACCAGTTTATGCAGTCAGTGAGGGAAATGCCCTGGATTCTTTCTATTCAATCCCCAACTGCCTATTGTGGTCCATTCATTCACAGCCTGTTGTGATTGTGCCTGGTTCTGAAAGAAGCTGCATGATTAATTGCCAATTGACACATATCTGTGAGTTGATCCACATGTCGGGCACACAAAATTTCTAGACTAAGACAATTACTGAAGAAGTAAAAAAAATATTTAAAAATACTCCCCAAATCATTTTTCATATCTAACATAGTCTGTGTTGTAAAACATACTATACAGAATTTTCTCAACTGCTTTTCAATATTGTGTGTTTAATATTTATATACTTCTGCTGGCAGTCCCAAGAACCATTGTTTTTGTAATTATATTCTCCAGTTTACATTGGTTGTTCAAAGAAGATGAAACATTTATAAACAATGTTGGTATTTATTATCAAATCAAACCTGCTATTGCTATGCCATATATACTCCATTGGAGATCCTTGCAGAATAAGAGTTATCTCCCTTAGGGAGCCCAGCTGGTTGCTCTGCGCATGCGCCTTGTGAACACATCCTCTTTCTTCTACTGCAGCTTGTAAGTGTGTTTTGTATAAGGCTGTAGAGTGAGGGGAAGCTGGGTTGGGCAAGCAAAGCAATAGAAGGTTTGATTTGATAATAAATACCAACATTGTTTATAAATGTTTCATATTTATTGCTCAAATCTTCACCTGCTATTGCTATGCCATACTACCAACAGATGGAGGTAGGGACCTCGGCCTTGTTGTAGTTGCTTAGTTCATGCAGAGTAACCGCTGGGGTGATCGTGGATGTGGTACCGTTAATTACTCTGCTAAGGGGCCCTTGACGTGGCAATTTGGAGCTAAGAGATTAATTACTAGTGATACGGTAAGAAGGGTCATGTCAATATACCAGGCTTCTGAATCCGAATACTAGTGGACCAACTGATCATACTGTAATCGCCGTCTTACACTTCCTTCTGAAGTCCCTATGTCTCTGACACGGATATATCTAAATAATACTCACCGATGTGTCGGGTCTTGTTAGCTGTCTTGATAGCTGTCTTGTTAGCTTGCTGGCTGGCTTGCTGCGGCGATCAGTGCTGCCCCCCCCCCCCCGCCCACCCCCGTTTTTGGAAACTAACGGACCACATGCAGCGCAGCTACCAGCGGCCCTATCGGGGTCACACTACCTGACTGTACTGGCATGTCTCTCAGGTAGTAGTCGGTAAAAGTCGAATTGGTACTTCAAGCACAGGATTGGACGATGTCATCCATGGATAAGTTCTTCCATGATGGCCATGATGTAGCGATGGCTCGTATTTCATGGGAAGAAAAGTGGGGGAGCGTCGAGGGAGCGTCGATGTCCACTTAATGGTCTTCTTCAACCAAGAACCCACCGTATTTTTGGTGATGTCACGAGTAGCAGTGGGCTGAGGAGAGAGAAACAACAGTCGACGAGACCGCCGAACTGGGTCGGTACGGGTGAGGTAGTGACGTATTGCTCGTACTGGACATAATAGGATGTTAATGCTGGGATAGAATACAGACGTTGGCCGCAAGGACCTTGGCGTACAGCCTCATTTTTTGCGATGAACTCTGGGATAGGTCGGAAAGAGATGCGGGACCAATCTGCCGTCCAAGTCATCGACGTTCTCTCCAGGGCGTGAAGCTCGGATACTCTAGAAGACAAGGCGAAAGCCGTGAGGAAGGCAGACTTGTAGGAAACTTAGGTAGCAGTTGTCGGCGATACGGTAAGGCGAAGACACGTAGGAGGGCAGAAATGTTTTCATCTAGACTAATGTCGATGCCCGTCGATAAACGCAAAACCCTGGTCAAAGCTGATCGGTACCCCTCAATGGTGCTGATTTGAAACTTCCTATCCTGGTGTAGGTGAAGAAGGAAGTCCGCAACTATGGGAAGAGAGGCAGCGTGGGGATCGGTGCCTCGACCTCGACACCAAGAGACGAAATATGTCCACTTAGATTGATAGAGCTGTGATGTGGAAGAACGGTTGGCTGAAGCCATCGTCTCTGCAACTTCTGCTGAAAATCTTTGGTCTGTGAGAGCATTCTGGATAGTCTGCAGATGTGTAAGTTGAGCCACTGTTGGGTTGTGGTGAAGTAACCCGTGAGGTTGACGCAACAGACAGAGCTAAGCTGGTAATCGGCGTGGTGGGGCGGTGAGAAGAGGAACCAGAGCCGGGAACCACGGATGACGGGGCCATCACGGAACAACGAGCAGGATGACGCAGTCGTGCTGAGCAATCTTTTGTTGGACTTCCTGAAGCAGGGCAATGGGAGGGTAGGCATATGCAAGGAAGTTGTCCCTTCTGATCGATAGAGCATCGATGGCGAAGGCTCGAGAGTCCAGAATCGGGCTGACGACGAGGAAGAGCTGTGCATTGTTCCTCGTCGCAAACAGATAGATCAAGGGGGCCTCCCAGATGCTGATGATGCGTCGGAAGACCTCCGGATGAAGCTGTCATTCGGTTTGAAGCACGGTGTCGGGACGAGAAAGGCGATCTGCTAAGACATTGTGCCGACCCGGAACAGGACGAGCGGTGAGATGGCAGTGATGTAGTAGAGCCCAGTCGAAGAGGGTTCAAAAGGTGGTACCCATCTTGTTGATGTGAGCAATGACGGTCGAATTGTCCGTTGCGATGAGAAGGGACGAATTCACCAGAAGAGGACTCCAATGCTGGACTGCTAGGATGACTGCTTTCAACTCCAGAAGGTTGATATGAAGTCTGGCATCCGAAGTCGACCATCTGCCGGACATCTCTAGATCGTCTAGATGGGCTCCCCAACCTGTCTCGGAAGCATCGGTGAAGAGATGGCGATTTGGAGTCGGTGATAGGAAGGGAACTCCCGCATGACATTGTGACGGGACTGCCACCAAATCAGATGTGGATGTAGAGACGTCAATACCGGAACTAGAGGATTGAAGGATGCCATCTGAAGGTATGGACGAAGATTGTACTGCAGAGGCCGAAATTTGAGGCGCCCGTAGTGAGCAAGGTCCTGTGAGAAGACCTAGAAGGCCTTGCCAAAGATGAAGGGGCTGTGAAGTCGATGCCAAGAACTTTAGAACCAACGTCTGAAGCTTGGTCCACCGGTCTTCCGGGGGTCGTACCAGTTGCTGGACCGTGTCGAAGACTGCCCCGATGAAACGACGAAGTTGTGCCGGTACCAACTGACTTCTGAGGGTGAGGAATGAACCCGAGATGTCGAAGAATGAGCAAAATGAACCGGATCTGAGCGTTGAGGAGAGACTTGTCCGCCGCCCAAATGGAGATGTCGTCTATGTATACCTCGATGTGAATGCCCGTAAATGAAGGAAAGCCATGACTGGTGCTGTGATGCGAGTGAAGAGCCATGGAGCGATGTTGACTCCGAACGGGAGGACTTGGCACTCGAATCGTCGACCGGCGATAGCAAAGCGTAGGAAACGCCGATGGCGAGGATGAATGGTTATGTGGAGATATGCGTCCTGCAGATCGATGGAGGCCAGCCAATCCCGGTGATGTACACGGGCCCGAATCGATGAGACCGACGTCATCTTGAAATAAGGAGGTGATGACAGGTGAAGTTTGTTGAGCAGTCTCAGGTCGATGATCATACGCATTTGGTCGGAATCTTTCTTCGGAACTAGGAAGACAGTGGTGATGAGAGTCGTGACGGATGAAAGAAGCGTCTGAACGTGTCCTGAGGGAACTGGCAAGTGTGATGAACGAGGCCGACAGATGAGCCTGGGCTGGGTTTGGAAACAGAAGACGAATCCATTTCTTAATGTCTCTAGAACCCAGGCGTCGTCTGTAATGAATTGCCAATTATCCCAAAAATGCTGCAAACGGCCGCCGCCGACAGGATGACTGAAATGACGAAAGGCGGGAAGATGAAAGTCTATGGCATGAGGAATGCAGACCATCACTTGTTGGAGGCACCTCTACCTCTAGAAGACCCGTGTGGTGCGTCGACCACGGGAACGTGAAGACTTGTCGAAGGGACGAAAACTTCCAGTGGGATCATCCTGATGCTGGCTAGTCTTATGAGCTTGATTCCGGCTCTTCCTCTGGCCAGACGAAGACGAGGCATTAGCTGGACGCCGAGACGCTGCAGCAAGAAGTCTAGACACCCACTCCTCAGGAATACCAGGCAAGACAGACTGAATTGCATTGTTGAACACGAACTTAGAAGTCAACGGCTGATGCATCAAGTGAGATTTAGCTGATAACGGAACCTCAGGCTTGGAGTTGCGCAGAAATGCTTTGCGCTGCGACTGAAGCAGAGAAGCATAAGAATAGCCGGCAGACTCGATGACATGACAGTTAGTCTTGTTCAGCGTTTAAAAACAACCCCGTAGGTAGGTGTGAAGACCGGGGGACAGAAGAATCGACCCATCAGACTGACGGATGGCAGGATCGAATACAAGTCGGCCTGCGGCAATAAATCTGCTAGTAGTTAGACTCAGAAAAATAACCGTCGAGCATGCGTCGAGCAACCAGCTGGGCTTCCTAAGGGAGATAACTCTTATTCTGCAAGGATCTCCAATGGAGGATATATGGCATAGCAATAGCAGGTGAAGATTTGAGCAATAAATTGCCATATTCACATTCAGCAAGGTTTGGGGAACGTTTTGGTATATGATATTGGCCACCAACTGTTTTGCCTATTTAGTAATCAGATCACTTGTGATTCTACGAAAAAATATATACACACGGTTCTCTATAGACACTATCATTATCGGAATGGACTTGAGACAATAAAAATAAACACCAATCACTCAACCAAAATCAGATGGTGTCACTTGACACCACCAGACCACAATGTAATTGAGTGTAGCGCCGATATGTCAACACTCAAATCTCAAAATACAATCAGAGTTTGTGTTGTAATAAACACCAAACAATTAACCACATCCACCAGATCAAAATCTGATTAAATATGGTACAAGTTTGTTAACACCCCACCACCAAAATATTGACTGTTTATTTAAACTTATAATTTATTATTCCAAAAATACTGAGTGTATATCAGCAACACTGACCACTCACCCTTTTTACAGTGTAAGTTACCCTTGAGTACACCATCAAGGTTTACAGTGTATATTGACCACCACAGAATATGAGGTCAATTCAATTTTTATAGTGTAACTCATCAAATTAGAATAAACATCAGCAATTTATGTATTCTCTATGTAAACATTAACTGCTAGTATATGACAGCCAGGTTAGCAGATAAGAAGCATTTTTTTTTATTTATTTATTAATTTACTCACAGGTAGAATTTAGCTACATGTAACACCTCACGAAAAGCCACGAAGTTAGTAGCCAAGCTTGAGGATAAATTTTGACCAAGTGTAAAATAAACTAGATACCAATATATTAGCAAATCTATTGAAACACCAGTTTCAATGTTCTATGCCATGGCTAGCAAGAGATTCAATCAAATGAGAGAAAACCCCCCACATTCACCGTAAGCACCCGCTAATCCCTCGCGCAATAGCTACCAGGCAATAGCCAGGTTAACTTGACAATGAAATTGGGCGAATTCCAAAAATTACTGAATTGAACTCTAGCCTTTAGGTCATAGATTTTCAGTGAATGTCCCAATCAAATTCACAAAAACTGACCACCAGAAAAGTCAATGTAGTTTGACCGATAATACAAAGTCAAACTATTGCTATACATTTTAAGTCGACCACGCCAGTGAAAAATAGCCAACAGAAATTGACAGTGCTATAGACTCCCACGAACAAGTCTCGATAAAACAACCGTGCAAAACTTCACCAGGTGACCAGTGACACAGCAAGAATGACCAGAATTTGTCAACAGCACGACTGATTAATCCACATCATGCAGTACATGACCCTGTACCCCAAACTTAATCACCGAACCAAAAGGAAATGACTAATCAGGCCGCGTTCAGTCACTAAAACTTCATCGCATGGCCATGCACAAAATCTTTTCCAAAACCCCCAACATTGTCAACTAAACCACTGAACACATAAAAAAACATAATTATCATGGGACAGATACACATATGGACACACAAACAGTACCGGTACACATAATACATGACAACACAAACATATAAACCATTCAAAAACCATTTATCCTAACTTCTAACCATAATTTTCCCTACCAAATACTATCTCAGAAAAATGAATACATCAGAATTCCCCAAAACATACAAAACTCTAGCTAAATCTAAGGTGCAATATTAATATTGAAGGCAACCAGCAGGCAAGTTTACCCGCTATACTGGCCGACTAACCAACCTAAACAATTACAATCCTATTCCTTTTTATTCCAAATGAACAACAACAACGTGTCAGAAACCTCGCAAAATTTTCAAAAGGAACGCGAAATCAAACCAAATTATAAACTGGGGTAGTTCAAAATAACCCCGCTTCACTCGCGATAAATTGTACCAAGATAAATACGACAAATAAAACCGATCTGGCAAAAGAGAAGACTATCAAGGGTCCAATTTTCGTCACAATACAATACAGAGAAAAAACGTGTCCACGCTGGAAAAATTATCGCAGAATTTCGCTGGGAATTCAAAATTCCACAAAACCCCTTCTATAACGTAACACACTTCCAGCTTATATCGACCCAATCGTAAATGAAAGCCAACAAGTTTGTCAGCACTCGGAAATGAAGATTTTTACACCCAAATTTTCAAACAATCAAAATGTCCGCCGATCTTGACACTGCATTCAGATCGCTATCCAGCGCAAATTTGTCGAAAAATAATCACAATTCTAAGCTAGATACTTTCACTTCTGATCACCAATTGTAGTAATTACAGCTACATAGATATTAGCCAGTATAGTGGATAGGCTTACCTGCCGGTAAAAACCCCGAGAGAAGTAGTCTATCACGTCTTGTCCGTCCCAAGTCAGTTCCTTCTCTGGCTTTCTTTACCCAGCCAGCCAGCTATTCCCATTGGCTATTGGGCAAACAGCGCTCTCTATCATGGGAGAGAGGGGAGATAACTCTATAATAAAGCACTTGTCTCCCCTGCATCACTGTGACACTAATGTTCGTTAATAGTCTATTACTGACAAGACTGTGAGAAAATCTATTCTCACTACAATCACATTATCTGTGAATATAAATATACAGAGCTTCGATAACTGAGTGGAACAATTTATTGTGTTAATGCCAGTCATTGTTCACGTCACGCTAGATGCAAGTTTTGGTAGATAATCGCGGCTCCAGCTATATCACGTTGTTGCCAACCGGCTGCATATTCGCGGTGGTGGCAAATAAATTGCTGTTTTGTCTATTTCCACATACCCTGTGTTGTCAAATCTTTGAATTAGCAACCCTAGCCCAAGACTGGGTAACTTTTCTGGTGACCCCGACGTGATAGATGAACAGGGTTGGTACAGCTTAGCGACAAATCACTGACCGAAAACCACCAGTTTCTGATTCGAAATATGCAGAAGTAATATATAAAGCGGAAATACTGCAACTCCGTTGAGGTGTTTGTGTCAAAAAATCATTCTCACCTAGAAGATGACTATAGCTGGTAGCAACATCCGATGATTCAGACGTGCGTTGGACATTGGCATTAAGATGCCTATTATCCCATCCAGGCTGGGAATTGACGAGTCAGACTCTGTTGATGTAATATTGAGATCATTGATGTGGGTTTCCAGGAACTCTGTGAATTCTGATTAAGCTGGGTTTGAGGATTGCGGACAGTTACATTGAGTCTACGGAGCAGCAGAAGGGTCATTGTCACAGATTGCCTTGCCAGAAGTATTCCGTTGGATTTCTCAAGTGTTCATATGAGTCTATGGACTAGCAGAAGGGTCATTGTCACATACTAACGTTGTCAGAAGCATTTCGTGGGAGACGTATGGTTCCTCCAGTGTTAATGTGACTGTCGGTGTCCTTTACAGTAAAGAGACTACAAAACTGTTGAAATTACAAGCGTCTAGTCCGTCATCCATAATTCAGCCGTCGTCCATTAGAGAATATCCGCGTCATAATCCAAAGACCTATTCCATATTCCATATAACAGTATTAGCACCAAATTCAAAAAGACAATCATAGTATACATAAACATAGGCTTGTTTCCTGCAAGAGAGAAGCGGTCAACAGTTTTCAATGATGCCGGCAAGACATCATGATGTTCCAAAAATATCAAATCCGTATCGCTGATCAGTATTCTTAATCCATAATATTCGTTGTAAAGTCGTCATCTAAAGAATGATGTATCTCAGGCACGCTTTGATTGTGACTGTTCATATGAGTACCATGATGATCTTGAAGTACATGGGTTCATACGGCCCCTAGCCCCGGGTTAAGCGGAATTAGACACAAGTTACGAAACGTAGCGCCATAGATCTTGCACGCTACGTTCGTATTTTTTTTATCAGCATGCGATATGTATCGCCAAATTTGAGAAACTTTGAGTGGAGGCGTTTGGTGGAATAGCCCTGTTTTATAAGTTTCTGTAACAATGTTTTGTGACGTTGATTAAAATCGTCACATTTAACACAGGATCTAGCAAATGTTACTAAGCGAGATATGTATACGCCATATGCAGGTCCCACTGGAATATCACTGTCCAGAAAGGGACCGTTTACGATGTCGAAATTGTAATCATCTCTTTTGTCATAAAGTCGACGAGAGAGAATGCCCGCCTCATTTTTATAGAGATATAGATCTAAATATGATGTGCCTGTAGGGCTGTCTGTAGTTTCCTTCAAATCCAGTGAATTTGGATATATATCCTTCACTGCGTCATTTATATAGCGATTATCCACTGAAATTACAATTACTTTGAAAGACTTGAATTACTTTGACAATTCCTTGAAAGACATACGGTATTTAAAACTGTGGAATAACAACATAATAAGACTGTATTTACTTTAATACTGCAAGTTTGAAAACTATTGATATATTGTCGTTTCAGGATGCATTGTATATCCATGTTAATTACCTCAGTTTAAGTAATATTTCCAGCCTAAATTGTCGCAAAAATGGAAACCCTGCAGTGTGCAGTTTTGGGAACATAGCATACAGTGTCTGTTGAGGGGCTGGGGAAAGGTTGAAAACATTTAGGCATATTTTTTGGAAAGTCTGAACTACAGACGGCTAAACGCATTGTCGAGTTTCTAGAGGTAGAGGAAGAAAAACACGATGATGGTGGTCTTCACGTTTACCGGGGATGGGGGGGGGGGGGGGACAGTCCTTCCTAAGCCAACTCCTAGCTACCCCAGGGTAAGCCGTTTCCTCTGACAATCCGATACGGTCTGGTGGGTCATCTACCAAGGTAACGAGATCTACTGCGGCAATGATGGCTCCGAATCATGAAAAGACTACCGAACAGTGTGTACCGAAAGGATTTTAAGATCAGTGGTCAGCTGGGTGAACCTGGTCAAAAGGATAGGCTTACGTTCAGCAGCCTCACAAGAAAAATTAATTCTGGACTGAAGTAAGGATACACACAGGAGGAAATTACCCATGTTGAGAGAGATGCTCCAGTCCCACTAGGAAGATAAATCGGCAACTGAATCAAGAGCTGTTTAATCTGTCCCAGATGGCAGAAGAAGACCCGCAGAACTTTCCAATTAGGGCCCTTAATATACGACAGACAGTTCTGTTCGCATCCAGAGACTCGGGATCTGGAATTAGGTACAGCCCTGAATTGGTACAAGGAATGTTTCTGTGCGCCTTACACACCGGACTGGTCAGTGATGCGATCCGACAAGAACTACAACCCCTGCTCCAGAACCCAGATGTTTCTGATACTGTGTTGATCCGGAAAATGAGAAGTGCAAGTTCCGCAGAAACAGAAAAAGCATCCAGACTGCGCAATCGAGCCAGATCTCATCAATTGAAAATGGCACAGTGTGCCCCAGATGATCCAAAACCTAGAAAACCCAACAAGCCCAATGCTCTTACAGAGGTCAAGGATGAAGTCAGAGAGTTGAAGGCTGAGAGTGCTGTAATTTCAGAACAGCTTAAACAGCAGGATGCCAGACCTTCAGTCAATAAAGAAGCGAATTTGTCCAACGAGTCGCGTGCAAGTGGAACGCCTGGACCCATTGTTTCTACTGTGGGGGTGCCGAACCTTACTTCACAGGTTGTCGTAAGTAAAAATCTTTCAAGCAAAACGGACCGTCGGAAAACGGGTCCCAGTCACAATGAGTGGATCAGAAGTAACTGGAGAAAACGGGTCCCAACACAAAAGGAACCAAGAAGATGGACAAGCTATAGAACTAGGTTGTAATGAGTGCTATACCCGACCGCTGACTTCGAAGCAGGAAATCAGATTCACCAAGCTGGTAGATGAGCAGTGTCTCCTGTCGATTAGATACAGTGGAAACGACAGCCTTATGGAACACAGGTTCGCAGGTTAGCTTGATCCCTCATCATTGGGCCATCACTAACGTGAGGAAGGGATTGATACCAGTTTCCGATTTGACTGGAGAAAATCTAGATCTTAGAGCAGCAAATGGGACAGTTATACCCTACCTGGGATGGATAGATCTAGCGTGTTTCCTACCGTATCGCGGAGAGATGACAGGTGAGATTATAGCTCCGTTTCTGGTGGTCGAAGATGATAAGCTGCAGAATCCGATTGTAGGGTATAATCTCATCAAGGAATATGTGCTTCTGACCAGGATAGATACAAAACAGAACGATGTCAAACAGAGCATTCATAGGGCCTTCCCAAGTTTGGCCAAGGAACAACTTGGGACTTTAGTGAACTTTTTACGAACAGCAAAAGTAGCCACATTCGCTGATGTGAAGACTGGAAAATGTCGTATAATAGTACCTGCAAAGAGCAGAGTCAACGTGAAGTGCCCAGTCAGGGCTGGCAGTGAAAAGGATCCGATGTGAGCTTTCTTTGATCCATGTCTATCTACTGTATTGACCGAAGGACTAGAGATTGAAGAAATATTGGTGGATATAACAAGATCCACTCGTATTATCAGAGTACCAGTGATGAACACGACCCAGCACCCAATAGCGAGCTCTAGTAGGACGGTTTTATGGTCTGTAGAACCCTTTCATGCCATCTTTCCGATGCCAAAGGAGGGAGTTCGGACTGCTGACAAATCAACTACCTCATCTAGAGGGAAAGTCAACCTAGAATCAGAAGGCTGAAAACCGGAGGTTGATTGAGAAAAACCGACTTAACAGATCAACAGAAGCGATCGGTTCGTCAAATGTTAATGGAGGAAGCTGATGTACTTGCTCGATCTGATTATGACAGTCATTGTGCTCCTTATCTAAAAATGGGAACAAACTCGTCGATGATCTTTTCAGAAGTCTAAGTCAAGCTGGTGTGTGTTAGAAAGAAAGATGGACGACTTAGAGTATGTAATGACTACCGTCAGCTAAACCAGAAGACAATCGTCAGCCATTACCAAAAATCCAAGATGTTTTGTACGGTCTTGGCGGCAACTGCTGGTTCAGCGTTATGGATCAAGGCAAGGCATATCACCAGGGCTCCATGGCGGAGAACAGTAAACCGCTGACAGCCATCGTTGATCCCTGGGGATTATACGAGTGGAACCGGGTGCCCTTCGGTCTAACCAACGCAACAGCTGTCTTCCAGAGGTTCATGGACGATTGCTTCTCTGATTTGTGGGACGACACCTGCCAGCCGTATCTTGATGATACGATTGTCTACAGTCCAACATTTGAACAGTACCTGAAGGAGTGAGAGCTGTGCTGTAACGGGTAAAGAACCGGGGGCTCAAGCTCAAGCCACACAATTGTAAACTATTCAAGCGTGAGGTCCGCTACTTAGGCAACATCCTCTTCCAGCAAGGCTACCACACTGATCCCATCTTGTCCTTCAAAGACAAAACTCCAAAAACGATTGGAGATGTTTGACAACTGACAGGGCTCCTCAGTTATTATCCTTGTTACATTTCAGTCTTCTCTCGCAAGGCAGCACCTCTTTCATCCTCCCCACAGTGCATGCTCCATTTCACAGGCTCATTAACATCCCTGCCTCCAATAGCGGAAGTTGACCTTTACTTGGTTGCTATGACGTATAAGGGGGAAACCCACGTATGCACGGTTCAGTTTGAATCCGGCAGAACATCTCCTTCAGTTTTGCACATGAGCGAACTACTTTTCATATGCTCTGTCCAGATAAACCGGGAAATTAATCTCCAGATAATTCTTTTTAACCCTAGGTATTATGCAGACTTGAAAAGTAATCGAAATGTTCGGTAAACATCTATTTTACTACAGATGACGTCACTTCCGGCGATGTGCCCGCGATCGGGAATCCTGTCCAAAAATCTTAATGGTGGCTGGGATATTATTAGACCCCCAGCGAGGCACCAAAGAGCGATACCGTGACAGCTAACAGTCGACGTTCCAAGAAGGAAGTCGATAAACGTAATGGGCAAAGACCATCCGGTTAGCCAATTGTGTTGCACCAAGAACACTAGGATGCTCCTGGACTTCTGGACTCACTAGCTAGCTCTAGGGGTGATGGCATATCCGGATTATGGACTCCCTTACGTTCTTCACACAAGTACGTCGAATGAAGGGCTAGGTGTCGTCTTTTATCAGCAACATAGCGATGGCATCATCCGGGTGATTGACTATGGGGCACGCTCCTTGACTCCGGCTGAAAGGAGATATCACTTTCACTCGGGAAAGTTGAATTCCTGTCCCTGGAATGGACAATAACGAAGAGGTTCAAGGATTATTTGTTCTACGCTCGTTCGTTTGTAGTATATACCCACAACAATCCCTTAACGTATATACTAAATACAGCACGGTTGGACCCGACTAGACATCGTTGAGTGGCCGAACTCGCCGATTACAACTTTACCATCAGGTACAGGCCTGGGAAGAAGACTGGATACGCTGATGCTCTCTCCCGATTGCAACTTCAAATCGAGACTCTCATTGAAGAATACACAGAAGAGGTTTTTCCAATCGTAATCGTTGCCGTGATAACATCAGCTACTGCAAAACAGACTGGGATCATAAGCTCTACCATTCATGTACCTGACCCGGAACAGTTGAAAAACCAGACCTTACCAATATCACTGACATGATCTCGAAGGAATATCCCATTGTAACAAGATAACATCCCCCACTTTCCTTGAGACAAAGCAAAATACTTTTTCCTTGTGTTTCAGTCAGTTATTGTTCATCTTGTTAGATGGTCATTGTAAGACAGATATCTATGCTTCTCTTATCGCATTATATGTGAATATAAATATACAGAGCTTAGATAACTACTATATGGGACAATTTATTGTGGTAAAGTCAGTCAGTGTCTACGTCACGCAAGGTACAAGTTTTGGTAGACAATCGCATGTCGTCACTGCTCCAGCTATATTATGTTGTTGCCAACCGGCTGCGTGGTCGCAAATAAATTGCTGTTTTGTCTATTTGCAAAAAAAACCCTGTGTTATGGTAAGTAAAATATCTGTATACAGTGGAGGGAATGCCCTAACTATTTCAAAATTATTGTACGTTGAGTGGTTCTTTTGCTTTCTCTCGGTACAGCAGGCTCGAGCCATGATTTAGCCAACTTGACATGGCTTCGTTCGTTCCTACACTTAGCCATGAGTCCTCTTCATGAACTTACATGTACACTCCGGGATCACATGGCTTCATGGGTCGTTCGGCTCTATCCGGCAATAAAACAACCCATCCCAACTCTCTGTCTATTAGATTTATCGAGTTCGGCAAAGAGTTTGATTGCCGTGAAGAGCTCATCCGTCTGCAATCAGTCTTCAAACATCAACGGCCGGTTGTACTTCCGCCATTATCTTCGTACGGGTCACATTCGGCCGGATAACCCGCGCAGGCGTGCGGTCGGGCCCGGGAAAAACCCGGTGGGAAACCCCGGATGTTGAAGAGGTCCATCGGATGATGGGTGCCCGGATGTAAAGTGCCCAGCTGTAACACATGGAAAAACACCGAAGGACCCGGATGGACAAGTCGCCCGATGAATGGAAAAAAACCCCGAAAGAAGGACCCGGATGTAAAGAAGGAAAAACCCAGATACAAGTCAGTACATGCATTCAATCAAAAGCGAAGACCCGGATGTAAAAAGACCACTGGGAAAACCCGGATGTAAGGATAAACAGTCAAGGACCCGGATGATGGACTGGATGGCAAAATACAGGTCAGTACATGCCTATCATTCAATCGAAAGACCCGGACGTAAACAATGATGTAACATCGATACCAGAACTGGGTCAGACATACTAAACAGACGGCTACAGGCAAGGACCCGGATGATGGACTGGATGGGAAATACCCGGATACAGCCTATCATTTATTCAAAACCAAAGACCCGGATGTAAACAATGATGTAACACCGATACCAGAACTAGGTCAGACTCCCCAGGTCACGCCCGATTCACGCACACCGGAAGTGACGTCATACATTCTTGATGTCACAATTGCGCAGAAAAACACCTGCGCAGATCACTTTCGGTTCGCATGCGCACTGAACCAAATGAGGTCTGATTTGCTAAGTGCACTCAATGGCCTTTGCCTTGGTTCGCACACCGGAGATTATAGCCAGCAAATGCTACCTCATTGACCGGTCAGGGAGGAGACTTACGCATTCCCAGGTCATGCACACCGGAAGAGACATCATACATGACGTCACACTTGTGCAGAACATACCTGCGCAGCCCAGAACAAGTCAGTACATGCATTCCTATCATTGATCACGTGATCGCCACGTGACCTTCTCGTGACCTCTCCACGAAAATTTTACCCGGGGGAACAAATAAGTAGGTCAATGGGTATCAATAAGGGTTATATATACTACTACCATGGCTGGATATCTACAACATATAAAAAAACAGAAACTTTAGACAATCATTAACAAAATTAAGAATCTGTGCACATAGACTAGAGATTGAAACGGGCAGATACAGGAAGATAGATAGAGGCAAAAAGTGGTGCAGGCGGTGTAAAAACACACGTGATATAACAGAGGATGGATATCATTTTATATCTGAATGTCCTACAACAGCGAAATTAAGGAATACGCTCTACAAAAATATAGAAAACAGCTGCATATTCTTTGGGCAACTAACTGACCAAGAAAAGTTTTACTTTATAATAAATCCACCAAACCGCCTATCACCAAAAGTTGGAGAACTTTTATTTCAAATGTTACAAGAGAGAACTAAGCATCTTGCGGAGCACTGCCACCGGATCTTAATATGACCAACTTTAGTGTCTATTTTTGTGTTAATGTGAGCATAGTATAGGTTCTATATGTCTATATTGCTTATTTCATGTGTATGTTTATTGTTTGTCTTATAGGTTTTTATGTCAATGTTTGTTTTGAAGGGTTTTATGTCCTAGCATTTGTTTGTTTCTGTATGTATATTGTTTGTTTTATCTGTTTTAATGTCATATACATGTAGTGTTTGTTTCATAGATTTTTATGTCAATGTTTGTTTTGTATGTTTTTATGTCATAGCATTTGCGATTTTTATGTCATAGTGTCTGTTTTACATGTCATAGTGTTTGTTTTATCTGTTTTTATGTCATAGTGTTGTCCTACCTGTTTTTATGTCTGTGAGCATAGTATAGGTCTTACGTGGGTAATGTTTGTTTTATGTTAGATGCCATGGTATTGTACATGTCCCATGTCTTAATGACAGTTTCTGTATGCATCATATATGGAAATAAAGTATTATTATTATTATAATGTACCGTATAGATGCACAAAATATCTGCCAGTGGACCCTTGACATGTGAGCGAGCATTTGTAACAGGGATACAGTAATAAAAAATAAATAAATAAAACCATGTGGTAGGCTACATGATCAGATGATTGTCATTAAAAAAGAAACTGCATTGTTTCCATATATGCAGCAATAGATCAGTCATGATTATGTCTTGGGTTGTTAAATTTTTTCCCTGCTAGGTTTCCCTTTACTTCTATGAAAGCGAACAGGAGTCTGGAGGGTTCCCGATATTCTTCGAGTTGTTCGGAAATTTCCGGTCGAAGTCGACTTCCTTGGCGACCAAACAAATATGGCGGACAAGTTGGAACAGAAACCAGTAAGTACTTCAGACTTCTTTAGTAAGATTTTCCTTTCTCTGGTCTAACTCTCCATGAATTTTACGCCATTGCACAATTATTTTATTGACTGTAAGTATGTCATTTCCTTTCGTATGATATTCCTTCGTCAATTTGGGAACCCATCTCGTTTTTGGGGAACAGACAGACTCATTCACAACAACAACAAACATGTCAACAACATTTATTTACTGACTTTATTTGAACGTTTATAACAGACGGTCTTTGTTTGCAATTTGTCCATTGGCTTTGGGTATTCCCGTTGGTCGAGAGCTTCCAATGTAATTGTTTATTGTGTTATAATCTCATAAAGTGATAATGAGATGACACGCTCATTACGAGCGTGACAATGAGTTATCGGCGGCGAGTAGTTATCGGCATGGTTTCTTGTGACCACCTATTCTGTTAGATACAATGACGTGACAATGAGTTATCGGCGGCGAGTAGTTATCGGCATGGTTTCTTGTGACCACCTATTCTGTTAGATACAATGACGTTCTGAAAAGCTTAATTTTGACACAGAAGTAAATGGAAAAAACTTCCAAAAAGTACAGTTCAGCATCCATTTTAGCATGATAATTTGAAGAGATGTAGGCCTACTATCTTTCCCTTCGCCAAGTTTTAGAAATTTATCTTTTGTTTAGAGCCGCTGTTACTTCCGTTGTATCTAAGAGAATGATATCTTCTGACAATCTCTAATTAAGAAGATGCTTGGGTCAGGCTGTCCTGCAAAATTTAAAATTCATTTGATCAATGAAAGGCTTAAACTATTACATTATATTTTGACCTCCGCGAATCCATCTCAAAATTGGCGGTCGTCAACTCTGTTTATACTTGGGGAACAGTTCAATCTTGACTCGCTGCACAGAGAAAACTGCTTGTATAAATTCTCCAACAATCTTAACATTTCTTAGACCGGCTCTCAAATTAAATCTATCACATATATTTCAGTGAATTGATGAATGAAATTTAGTAGTTTCACCGATGCCGATAACTACTTCCCAACATCCCAAAAAGACCCAGAAGAAGTACTAAATACCCCCACGGGGTAACGTGCCAAGCTGTCAAGTGAAGTCAAGGAGACTCTCATTGGAGACGAGTCCTGGACCGACCTGTACTGTGGTCTGTTTTCATTTTGATAAAAAAAGTATTTTAATAAATAATCTAAATAAACCTTTAAAATATTACGATAACTACTCCATCGCCATAGTATAGTATGTAGCGAATTGTGTCTTATTCTATGCAGTGAATTAAGCTATGTGCTCACGGGTTGTGAACACACAGATTATGCCGGTGTAATATATGCAGTCCATCGTGACGCCCAATAATAAATCCATACGAAAAATCAGCCTGTAAACCTCTCAGTTGAAGCCCCACTTCATACCAGAGCATATATATATTGTTTTGACTCATTTGGGCTTTTGCCTTCTGTTGTAACATTTCCTTCTCTGTTGCTGTTTCCAGCCATCAGTTTTTATTGTATACAATTCTGTAACATGACATGTACCGGTACTGTATGCCTCATTACAACAGACTCATTCTCTCTTCACATGTTCAGTTCTGTTGACTTGTTTTGTTTTGATTATGCATGTCTGTCTTTCCCTGTTTCTGGCATTTGTAAACGTAATCATGTTAATCTATACTTTGTAGAACCCAAAGGAAGGGGTTGGTGCAAATGTTCCGCATGCCATAGACCAAAACGTCGGTGAACCTGTGGATACAGCTGAGGACCAAGTGAGACCGACCATGGAACCGGGTGTCAGTGTCACTGATCCTTCCCAGCATGCATCTGATATGCAAGATCTCCTGAAGAAACTTGATGTGGATCCTTACAATGAAGACGAGGTACATGATATGATAAAAAAAAAGGATATACAGTTTATTCTCAAGATTAACTTGGGCATAATAATTTAATTTACTTCAACTCAAATTCATTCGCAAAGTATATTCAGACAGAAGTAACAATAGCAAATTAGCGGCCCATAAATGACATAATCATATGCAGTTGAAATTCTATCTCCAGGAAATATAAAACCAATTGATTTATATACCATCGACCGTAAACATGATACAGCATGCCAGTTTTTTGTTTTTTTTTGCTTAAAATCCTCTCTAAAAAAAAACAGATTACAACTAGACATTGTTGGTACAGTGACACGGTCTTTCCATGACGGTCCCACAAAGGTATCCTTTCATTGTAAATCAAATTCATGTCATGTTATTATGCTATGTCAATGTAATGATAATTGAACATCCTCCGTTTAATTGAGAAATATACATAATGCATCATAGGCTTACAGAGG
>JAVTVY010047704.1:0-24471 GCA_036873755.1 Hanleya hanleyi | reverse complement strand
AGGGGAATTTCCAACTGATGTCCTCATTATCAAGATCATACTTAATAAAATATTCTGTTTTTATAGGGTTAGAAGCGTCCTCTTTTGCCACGGATAAAACAACGGCATCAAACCATTGTGAAGTTTCTTCTCCTTCCTCGGCACAGTTGAACGAAATGCGACTCCCCACCAAGTCTTCTGGGTGATTCAGCAGATCAGGCAGCTTATCCTTCTGGCACTGTATAATACGAGCATGTCTGGACTTTTGGATGCGTTCTTTTGCCTTCACTTTCTGTTCGAGAAATTGGTCTTGTCGAACCCCCAAACTTCTCAGCACTGCAGGCTGGTTAACAGTTGGTACATCTGTTACAGATGCTAACTGGATGATGTCCTTCAAGTGGTCGATAAGCTGTTCATCTGTAAATATAACGCGTTTCCCATTGACAGTCTTTGACTGATAAAACAATTCCTTCCTCGCGTTGGATTCTAATACGTAGCGGTGGAAATGTAGCTGTGATATGACAATGCTGCGCACCGGGTTACCTTGTTGTCTAAGCTGTGAAATTTGGACATCAACCTGTTCGATTGTTGTTCAAACCCCTCCAACCTCTGAGATGGTGTTGGTCAGTAGCACTTTCCTGTCATGACACTTTTTCTCGGCATCAGCTTTGGCTGCTTGTTTCCCCATCAACATCTTCAGTTTCTGGGCTCGAATAGTCTCTTTGCGGGCTTGAAAAATTTTGCGAGCTCTTGGCACATTCTCTCGGGCTACCTTCATAAGATTTGCCCTCTCTTCAGGTTGTTTGCCATCTAACCATCTTGCTGTTCTGTTGTTGATCCACAAGATGAGGGTTTCAAAAAATGGAACAGATGCTGCTGGCTTATTCCTCATCAGCATATCCAAAATGGCGAAGTCCCGCTCAGAAGCAATGTTCGTTGTTGGTACACTTGATGCCTGGTTCTTTTGTTGTTCTGTTATATCCGCATACTTGCCTCCAGGAAGTTGATCTTTTGCTTGTCTCTCAAGGATCAGGAGAAGGGCATACATCAAAAGCTCCAGAGCTTGTTGTGTTAGCACATCCAATTCCTCATCATCTGTGTCCGCAAACAAAGCACTGTACAAATCATCCTGGTGAACACTAAGAATATTTCCTTCTTCAACGGTGAACATCCTCTCCCCCGCCATCAGGTCGGATGCATCATTACTCCAGGATTCCAGGTGAGCTTGCGTCGTTGCCAGATACTCGTTTGCTTCTAGAATGTTGGTTTTGCTCTCCCTGCATTCTCCAAAATGGACCTGTGATGATCTTGTCGACAATACCGAGAGCCCGTATCCCCGCGATGTTCACTTTATTTGACAAATCTTCTTGAACAGCCCGTAAGAGTCCATTTGGATTCGGCCAAGAGGCAAGAAATACCTTCATGTCTTCGATATGATAATATACTGCTGCCGCGTCCAAAAAGAGAATGTTGTACCGGTTACCGCGGTAGGGAACAAGTTGCAGTTTTCTGTTCCGTGCATGTAGGAGTGCATGAAAATGCGAGGCTACTCCAGACTCTTCTGACCCAAGCGGATGAAAAGCTTTCACAGCGGTTCTGACCAAGCGTGCCGATCCGGATTCTGTGCTGCTCGAAAAGGATTGGTTTCCCAATCTCTCAAGTGTGATCCTGTCAAATGCAGATAAGGACTTGTCACATTCGGAGGCAAAGTTCACGAGAAGATGAAGCTTGCAAAAAAAATTACCCATGCCAGAGATATTCGATCTGATTCCTTCTTCTAATACATCCCAACTGTCTATAACTTTCGGAAGAAGTTTTTCTCGTAGTGCTTGCAGCTTCCTGTTGAAACACAAATTTGTGGACCCAAGGTCAGACATTGTGTTTTTGATGGATGCCACAAGTCGCTCAACATGATCCCTGGCATCAGTTCCACCACCAATGCAATCACCCAGCTCTTCCATGCAGTCTGTGAATGATTGCAGGATTGATTCTGCGTCGGTTTTCCCCATCTCGCGTAAGCCAACAGAAAGTGTTTCATTGGCACCAATTGTTATTTGGAAGTTCTGGAATTGACGGTGTTTCTTGGAAGTGCCATCGGTGTGCAAAGTAGTTCCCACAATACCTGGCGTGCTGGTTTCACTTACACTGGATTTCAGTGATTGAAGCATGGCTTCTCCAACTTGAACATAGCCCAGATGTCTAGCTTCCAACATGAGTCTTGACTTCAAAGAATTTGAGGGGAGATCCTTCTCGTCTACATGAATTAAAGCCAATTTGGCCAAAACAATTCTGATAACAGAATTTATTTTATTCATGCTCACATTCAGAGACAGAAGTTCCATCACAACCTGTCTGATGTCATCTGTGTATCTGCCATCCTCAAATGTGCTGATTTCCTCATCTTGTAGAACTGTGTTCACTTGCTGTAAAGTCCTGTTCTCTTTTTCCAGATGCTCCACTCGAAGTTTAAGTTCCTGAATCTCCTCAAGGTTCAGTTCTATTTCGGATGATCGGTTCTCAGTTACATCTCCAACTTTTACCTGAAGTTTAGTAACTTTCTTCCGTAATGCTCTCTTCGTTTTCCGACTGTCTTCAAGTTTTGCTTCGATGGCACGGTATCTCTCTTGCTCACTTTGTAGTTTTTGTACCGTATCATGAAGTTCTTGTTTGGTCAAGTCGTCGTCATTCTTCCTGTGTTTCATTTCAGTTAATTCGTGGGACTGTTTTGTTATTGTTGCTTCCCTTCGCTTCAGTTTCTTATTCAGATTCCTCTTCGTTCCAATCAGTTGATTATGTACAGCATCTAACTCAGCGCATTTACTTTGGAAATGACATTGAAGCTCGGCATATTTCGATTTCAGATCAGCAAATTCAACATCCCTGTTAGCCATGAAATCCGCTTCGTATTCTCGGTTCAGGTCCTGTAACTCACACATTGCCTCATTGTATTTTGTTCCTAGAGTGTCCAATTCTTCACGCACTTTCTGTTTGTCCGCTTCCAATTGTGTGAGTTTTTCCTGCAGTCTTGTCTTCATGGTTATTTCCCTTTCACAGTTTTGCAGTGTCATCACTTGATCAGGAGTAGTAACTGTGTCATCTTCATCTAAAGTGAAAACTGGGAAGGAAAACTTGGTATCCAGATACTTCTCAAGTTCTTTAAGTTTCCTCTTCAGTCTAAGTCCTTTTACCTTCTGATGAGCACGGGTGAACTTTGTATGTAATGTCTTGTATTGGAGAGAATCCGGAGAAATTCTGGTAATTAATGGGTCAGTTCTCTCAATGGCGGCCTTGAACTTTGAGAGGAATGAGCCAACTGTTACGGTGAGGTTGAGATCAGCTTTTGAGCACTCCAGATAATGATCAAGTACATGCCTATTGGATACATAGTTACAGCTAGCGGTAGCTGCCATTGTTATAGCAAATCGAAATAACAATATTTATATTCTTGGTCAGTTTCAATACACTTTGCAATATGATAGTTAACCGTTAATAATTTATTGGACAAGTATCCAGTATACTATACTTTTCTGGTATTATTACTCTTTATAGATTATATTTATATTCAACACAGTTAGGCCCTAAATATTAATCTAAATCAAGTTTCAGTATTTATATCTTTAATATAGCCTGAATCAAGTACTAAATTCAAGTGGTCTGTAAACTTAATTAAATTATGGCTTCTAATACGGTACAATTCTAAATCTGACTGAAATATAGCCACTGTAATTTAGTTCAATTTTATTAATTGACAGATTTATTTACATATTATATTGTTAGGGGGGGGCACTTTATTTTGCTAAGAAGTTTAACAATCTGTCAGAAACACACTAGAAAATTCCGGATGTAGATTGTTATAATGTCGGTATGCTAATTATTACTCTGTCGACACTCAACGACGGACGGACTATTTATTTATCGAATTTACAACATCAACAACAACAACAACACACGTGGGTGAACGGAAGACGATAAAACACCACAGAAGCTAAATAAATTATCCTTCCATTTGCCGTTAACAATTTCAATGCCAGATGCAGATGCTTGCTTGTTTTGTATTCAATATATCACAACCCAAATCCGCTTTCCAACGAAAAAGGAGAGAGCAAATATATTGTCAACTGTATACTTTTGAATTTGCAGGTTCAAAAGAATGATGTGCGGGGTTTCCAATTGTATATGCAACGAATAGTTAAATTATGGGGTAGACCTAACACGTCATCGGTATTAGACCTTGACCTGACACGTGGTCAACAACAGAACGAAAGGGGCGGTGCCCGACCTCGTTTGACAAACACGATGCACTCGTCCTAGTTTTCACTTCGGTACCGTACCACGCTGCGTTCGATGTAAAACCCATGTCGGTTGCACCTTTATTTTGGTGAAGTGTGATACATGCTTTTGATGGAAAAGTCCTGAATTTTTCAAATTCGAGTGAGGCAAATCTGGAAAAGGTTATCTGACCTTTTTAGACAATTTATACGGGAAATTTTCAAGCGTTTTTTGAAATTTTTCGTGAATTCCGGATATTTTTTTAAAAACAGCGTCTGCATATTTGCCTCACTCGGTTTTCGTAAATTTGAGGCCTTATCATTTTATTTTCAATCAATATACATCTCCACTATATGTCACAACTCTTGGGTTTTCACGTAATTTCATGGTAAAATTGACAAAAATCAATGAAATCCGTGTGCCATCCTTTTCGCACCGGATTTGGACCCCACCACTCGGTCTTCTATCTATCACTTCAGAGCGAATAATCCTCATATCTCGATGAAACTTCAGATCTGAAAAGCTGAATAAATAAGCTTTATATCGATATGACTTTTATATAGTTTATTGTTACGATAGAGGTAAATTTTATACAAATGTTGCACTATATGTGCCGTTTTTGCATGCCGATCGACGTGTCCCCCGCTTTGGTCACGTGGTGTAAACAGCCTAGTCGATGTGTGTGATATGACTGGTCGATTCTGTTCTGTTACTGTGATATTATATCTCGTGCTATTCCTGATGGTACAAGTTCACGGTGGAACTTGTGCCTCCTCGTTTAATACACTTGTCACCACAAAACTTTAATACTATGTTCTTAGCAAAATATGCAGCACCTACTAGATTGTGTAATACACGGGTAAAATAACCAATAAATACCATCCTTTTCACCCTCGACAACATGGTCGCCGCGGAGCAAGACGCCATGACGGCTCGTAGAGCAGGCGCTGTTGATCGCCCCACAATGCAACAGTGAACAAACGCCGAAGCCAAAAAAAGAAAACTTCATACTATCGCCGTACTTATATTTTTATTAACAGATTATATTATACAAGTTTCGCTGTACCCTTGTCCATCAGTGTTATGAGTATGCAAATGAAGAAAAATAACAACAGCATACAGTATATTTCGATTAGTTTTTTAGATGTTTGTGTGGACCTCTTTAGACTGGAGTATATCATTTGCAAAATATATGAAGCGGCGGTGCTCTTGCTTTATAAAATGAAATGTACAAAAAAAACAAATTTGTGAATCATGTATATATATATATATATATATAGACTAAATGATCACAGTATAAACTACTATATATATATATATATATATGGCGACTTTGCTGGGTATTCCTAATAAGTAATTTGTCAGCTTTGCCAATTTCAAATTATCCAATTCTGGAAAGGATTTTCTAATATCAAAGCTTTTAGTAGTACATGTAGTTACAGGGCAATATCTTTCACTAGAAAACAGAAATATGGACCAGCTGCTCACTAAGAAAGGCCGCATATTGCTTATTCAAAGAACTTTTGAGTTCCCAAGATTCAAAAGTTACTTTATCTAGTTAAATTCTACCAAAAGAAGACCCTTTAAACATGCCGTCATTGGCTTTGTTTCACCCTCAGTAAACTTTTATCACACACAGACTAATTTGAAGGATGATACCACATCTTTCTTTCTTCTGCTGGGTTATTGCACCAGGCTGACTTAATTGGTTGATGTAGCATATTTGACCATCAGTGGGTAATTTGACCTGAATTTGGAGCCTGATGTGGTCAGTGATGAAATGTTTGGATGTGAAATAGGATACACGTTAAAGGCCACAGTTTACATATATCTATAACAATACACTGAATTGTGTGTATTGAGGCTGGCATAGCGGTGTAGATAAATGCAGTAACAAATGATGGAAAATTAGCATTTCCTATTTCATAAAAACAATTACGGATGGCATATCCCACCACTGTGTTATATATACAGTGAAACATACAGCCAAGGGTTCCCGATGGGCATGACAGTGTACTCGCTGAGCCATCAATAAATAATAAAAAAAATAATTATAAATCAAATTTTAATCAGAACTTAGAACTTGCTGGTAACAATGCCCTGATGCACGTTCATGCCAAAAATCAAGGTTCTAATGTCAACGGTTCTGCTTATTTTGCCGACGAAAGGATTCGGATGGACTGACTGACTCATTACCGGACAATTTGCGATCTGTAGCCTACTTCGTAGGAATAAAAGAAATTAAAAAACCGTCTTTCAGCATATCAATTTATGCATCACACATGTATTTGGGGAAATGCTCTCGCCGTGTTTATGTCTCAAAATAAATCCCTTAGTAACTGTTTGCTATGGTAACATTATTTCTGCAAATAATTGATTTTTTTTATGCTATAAATAATCAATATTTTAGTTTTCAAAAGTGATTACACGTCTAGCTCTGTGAATATACCAGCATCAATCTAGCTCATTATCTGGAGTTCACTTGGCGACTTCGCGAAAACTCCTCTGCGTAAATTCCCTGAATAGCAGATTTATACTTCAAACTCCAGTAGTATATAACGGGCATCTTGAGCTCCACTTGCTGATTTGAGGTTATATTTCACCGCCCCCATTGTCGTCATGTCCGGTCACCAGACTGTTTTTCGTCCGGTGTGGCTGGAGTTTGATTTGTACATTCAGACTGTGTATAGGCTATGTTTAAGTACATTTAATAACTGGCCTAGCTCTAAAATGTTTGATAGACCACTGACCCTAAAACTTACACGCTTACAGCATGTTAAGCCGATTGATTTATATCACCCTTTGAATGAGTCAATAGAATCGAGACCAGACGTCATTGAATTTTTAGTACAGGTGTCAATGACCATATCGAACGTCACAGTAGCACCGGAAAGAGTTAAAGAAGTCCTCATATTAGACGGTATAGATGTTGAATCCCAGTTTTGGTCGTTTTGAAGACATAGAGCCATGCAAATTACTTGTAAATATGAACGCACCGGCTGAGTTCCCAGATGCTGCGATTGGAAATGTATTTGGGAGGTATGACGGTGTTCATGAAATAGAGGACGAGATCTATTCTTTCGATAGAGGGTTGAAAACAGGAGTTCGAAGAAATCGGATGTCCAAGAGCGAACCAACTCTCCCTTCTTCCATTTTTGACTTCCTGTTTGTTTTGGAGGTGAGATAAAAACATGTTATATTTGTGGAGCTGAAGATCTTTTGAAATGTACAGGTCGTGTTCAAGGTAAATGTCTAATTTGTTGTGAGGAAGAACACAAAAATGTCCCAAAATCAGAAAGCTACCTACAGATGCCGAGAGTGGAGCTGAGGAAAATAATTCATTAGAAACTCCTGTTACCCTCGCAAAAATTGTGGTATGCTATCTGACGACGATATTGAACTTGACAATGAAAGTCTATTTACCATGCTAAATGATCAAACTTCCTATTCTATAATCCTACAGGAAGTGTGAACTTCACAGCGACTTCTGTCCAAGTGATTCAGAAAGATGTTCCCTCGTATAAATTAGGCAATACAAACTCGGCAAGTGCCAGTCTTGTATCAAATCAAGATACACCTATGCAATGTGGTGGTCTATATGTTAATCCAATTCGCGCTGGTGTTGATTTGAACTTTACACCATCTGAAGAAATGATTTGAAAAAATCACAGAAGGTGACGATCGTAAACAGCAGTCTTCTAGCAAAATATCTACCCCGAGCCAGCAGAAGAGAACGGAAGAGAAAGCCTTAGTTGTTGGAACGAACGGGGAGCTGGCGAGAGACGATACTAGCTCCATTCTTACCAACGAATATCCTTGCTCCAGGAAGATGAGCTTGATAAGTATAATGAATGTCCATTGAGAGACGAGACTTCTTTGAACCAGAGGTCAAGGGTCTTGTTGGGGCATAAGAGAGAGATATAGATTAAAATGGCTCAGGCTCAGACACCATCAGTCAGTGGAATTGCAAAAGATTTTGACCGAATCTAAATGAAGTTCAGGTCTTGGCTCAAGATTATGAGCCGCCAGCTTCCTGTCTCAATGAGATCCTGTCTCAATGAGACTTACCTTATTATTCCTACTATTTAGAAGAACATGGAAGAACTACAAGTGGCCTTTCAATACTGATTAAAATGGGTGTTTGTCCTGTTGACTTGGTGGCAGTTACAAGTTGTATCAGTTCGTGTTACATTGAATTCTGTCTTCACATTATGCACGCTGTACACACCTTCTTCTGGTGGTCTCCGTCTTGAGGAACTCAAGAATCTGTATGCTCATCTCCCATAGCCTTGTTTATTGATAAGCGATTTTAATGATCGTAGTATCCTTTGCGATAATGAAGAGAACTGTAAAGAATAAGTTCTTAAAAATTTTATATCAATTTTGTTGTGTGTGTATTCTTAATGATGGTTCTTATACGCATTTGTCCTCCGCTCATGGAACCTATTCAGCATTAGATATCTCACTTTGCGAGATTCCTACACTCGAGGAATATACTTGGTCTGATCATGATGACCTTTGTGGAAGTGATCAATTTCCCACTGTTGTCCATACAACTGATGACCCTTCTTCAACAATATATAGTTTTCAGAGAGCCAACTGGCTAGATTTTGAAAAGCTTTGTTTACAAAAACCACAAACACTCTTTCGGTGATGTTCCAGATCCTATACAGTTATTCTCAGATATGCAGATGGAAATTGCTAACCAAATCATACCCACATCCTCGGGAGTTGCACATATTAAGAAAACGTCTTTCAATGATGACTTTAAAGACTCAAGGAAAATTAGGAAGAAAGCTGAACGGTGTTTCCGCCGACATCCCAATCCTGAAAATGTGAAAGATCTCAGCGTTGCTAGAGCTAAAGCACGTAGAACCACGAAACACAACAAACGTGATTCTTGGGAAAAATACGTTTCGAAGATCAATACACATACTTCAATAACAAAAGTTTGGAACGTTATTCAACGAATTAACGATAAAAGCTCCAAGTTCAGTGTTCCTCATCTCAAAGATGGAAATCAGCTGATAACTGGCAGAGTAGATATTGCAAATAAGCTAGGCGAAATAAATACCAAAAACTTCCAGAAAGGAGAAGAGAAGAATGAAATTAAATTTTCCTCCAATAACCGCGAAGAATTTGTTTTCAATCGATAAACTTCACACTTCTCTCGAAAAAGCTAACGATTCTGTTGCAGGCCCTGATAATATTGTTATCTGACCGTAACCATACAGACCCTGGTAATTATCGTTCGATTTCACTCACTAGCTGTGTTTGTAAAACAATGGAACGCATGATAAATTATCACTTTGTTTTATAGTAAAAACTGGAAAGAAACTTACTTATATTCAAGCTGGTTTCCGTCAAAATAGAAGTACCATTTTCCATTTAGTTAGATTAGATTCTTATGTCAAATATACTTTCAGGAGTGAACATGTGGTTTCTATCTTTTTTTTATTTAGAAAACCCCTATGATACTACATGGAAATACGGGATTTTAATAGGCCTTCATACTATGGGATTCAATGACCGTTTACCCATTTTTATATCCAACGATTTGATGATAGACAATTTCAAGTTCGGTTGGGTAAAAACCATGTCTGATCATTTCGATCAGGATCAGGGTGTCCCACAAGGCATTGTTTTGTCTACTACTCTTTTTAGTATCACGATCAATAGCTTAGCTGTAGGTTTGATATACATAACATTTAAAAGGTATAAAAGGTATACATCACATTGAAAGAACATTTAAACTATGTCTAAATAGAACTCAGAAATGGTGTCTAGTAAATGGCATCAAGTTTTCCAGAGCTGAGACAAATTGTACATACTTTTGTGCAAACTATTTCCAGCACAAAGATCCAATACTTACATTAGATGAACTGAGATCAAGGTAGTAAAAGAAGTCAAAATTTTCGGAATCCAGTTTGATCGCCGATCAACGTTCTTGCCGCATATAAATTACATGAAAGCTAAGTGAACGAAAGCTCACGATTTGTTGAATTAAGTTTCCAGCTATAAGTGGAGAGAAGATCAGCAGACACTTATGCATTTGTATTGATCACTGGTTCGTTCCAAGCCCGATTATGGCTCTGTTGTTTACAAAGGTGCAAGCAAGTCAAACTTGGCAAAGCTGGGCTCTATCTTGCATCAAAGGCTAAGACTTTTTTCTCGAAGCGTTCAGAACATCCCCTAAAGATAGTTTATATGTTGAAGCACTTCGAAGAATTAAACTATCACTGCAAAATAACACAGAATTGCGATCTAATCGTTCAAATCCTGCATACAACTGTGACTTCAACCTTTTGAAAGTTTTATCCTTACCCTTTCGGTCTCTTGTCAAAGGTATCATCTCACGAAGTCGGAGCTATCGCTACATCCTGGCCACTTTGAGAACTCATCATTGAATGATATTGTTGACGCCTGTTCTTGGACATCGAATTCAACCTTTGCCGACTTTTATCTTAAATACATGTCTGCACAAACAGATAGGAGCCCAAAGAATAGTTCAATAATTATATCAGAAAGGAGGGAGGGGGAGGGCACCGCAAGCAAACAAGCAAGATCCTGATACTTCGGTAATCATGAACAACCACATCATTCAAGAGTGACACGATGGCACCTGAACCGATAAGTAAATGGCAGATTGGTAGGTACAATATTCCACCATTCACCGTATTGCTTGTATTCCTTTGAGCTCGATCCGCCTCTACGAATAACATGGGAATTATCATGGTATTACTTTAGATACCAAATTTAACACAGCAGCTCTGCTCAATACATCGAGGAGACTGCAAAACCAGCTCCCCCACCTCCTCCGTTGGGAGTCTGATATACAATGGTAGCAAGTGAAGATTTGAGCAATAAATAGGAAACATTTAAAATTTAAATTTGCCCAACTCATCCTCCCCACTCCCCACAAGCACAAATGCGCAGAGACCCTCCTCCTATCGGTAAAGGGGCAATTTATATTGCAGGGATCTCCAAATAGGAAGAATATGGCATACGTAGATAGCAGGTTTGATCTGATAATAAATACCAACATTGCTTTTAAATGTTTCATGATTTGGGGTGATTTTGAGATTATATGCATATCAAGAAGAGGATTATGGGTAAATTTAAAAAAAAATGGTGGCTACGAGAGTGTGGCAAAATGTCCTATGAGTATTGTCTAATTTATTATGTACCGGTAGTTTTTCCGAAGAAAATAGAATACATGAACATTCGCAAAATCTGACCGAAAAATCGACCCCCAAAATAAATTTCTATTCCGCGAGTCGCTGTTTACAATTCAAATTTTTGCATCAGACAGAGGTGACCAAAATTGACTCACATTGACCGACTCACTTCCTCGAGATAATAGTAAATGCGAACATCATGGTGACCTCTTCACATCGGCACCATCTCGTTTTCGTTTAGGCTTGACCCCATGATATATTGAAAGATATTTCAAGCCCATAGAGTTAAGACAACATGGGGTTAACTCACTATTGTGCAACGTGACTCGTGCCGAGCAATGCAACAGGCCCACACCAGACTCCGGCCAATAATATCCCAAATATTCTATCCTTATTCAAATCACAATTGGCACCAACTTCATGACAAGTTCATGTATATATGAAGAAAGTTAATAGATACATGTGGCATAACCTTTACAGGAATAATCCAAAAATCTAAAACTAGATAATCCATATTCACAAAAAAAAACATTCTCACGCTGAAATAAACAACCATATTTATTGCTCAAATCCTCACCTACTACCAATGTATGCCACATTCCTCCTATTTGGAGATCACTGCAATAGAAACTCCCTGATCGTTCGCCAGGTGACATACCTCCGCTCATGTTCTTCGTATTTTCCCTGTTGCAGTCTTGGTTGAAAGATCTGTTGATCTGTTTTGGAAGAGAGTCTCTGGAAACAAATAATATCCAGATATTTTAGACGTATCCTAGGGATTACAATCTACACTAGCGATGTCGAACATGTCACCCCATCTGCTAATCATGCTAAGCGATGTGAAACCTTCCGTCCTTTTAAGAGGACTCGCATTTATTCTGCTTTAAATGTCGGGCACAGGTTTGTTATAGATAGGTACCCTGCCACGATTGTGCTAGCTGGGATGATTCAACCTGACACAGATACGCAGGAGCTCGACGTAAAGTGAAGAGAAGTCATGGCGAAATACAGGCAGCTACGCAAGGGCTAATTACAAATCTTAGCCAGAATGAAGATGTGGAAACGTCGACAGATCCCACCCTCTCAAAGAAAGAAACCAGCAAGAGATCCCAGGTCCCAGTCCCCAAGCAGAATATTATGAAGACTCGGGCGGAACCCGGGACCAGCCTAACGACCGGGACACGAACACTCAGAGCCGGGACCCCGGTTATACCGATTGACATAGTCTTCTAAACCTCCTAAAGTTCCCGGGGACGATGATCCTCGAAGTCTATCTCCCGGACTCCGTCGAGGTCCCGGACTCCCGAGTTAAACTAATCCCCGTTTATAAAACACAGACTGCGGATCGTCTTCAGCATTATCGCTGGAAAAGTTCCCTCCTTCGACGTCAGGAACGGTGGAAGGGAACTACGATATGTCCTTCAAGGCAAAGATCGTGACATTGTGAACCCTGCTTCAGCAAATGCCAAGACCGGAAGACAAGATGAATGCGGACTCTGAACCACCGCGCAAGCGGAAGCGGGCGACGGTAACTTCACTATTCGCCACTATTCGGCACAGACAAACAGGCCACTGATGAAAACCCGTTAACGTATGGGTTCTCACGGGAGTCGTATCATCTTACGAGATAAGTTTTATACAATGCACAACTCTCATCTTCCTGCCAAGTTGGACAGGGATTTGGACAGGGTGTTTTTGTCCACGAAGCTGCCGCCTCTGGTGCTCCAAGCCAACCGTGCCTACATGGTAGAAGATGTGATTCTGGTGCAACACCGAAACACACCATACACGGATTGGATTGTGCGACAACATTCAAACTGGTGCAGGACCCCTCTAAAAAGCAGGATAGCAATTCCATTATATTGTCGCCAACACAGCTGGATTTCTTCAAGAGATTTGCGGACTCCTTGAACAAGGCTAATGCTCAGGTTATGTAGACCGGTACCCTCAATTCAGAAGTGCTGCAGAGTCAAGGCAGAGTCGACACAACAACCGTTGCCATATAAGTGTTATTTAACAACGCCATTCCGGTTGTAATGCCACCCGTTACAACGAGGAGACATCTCGTATGATTGGTGCCGTAGCACAACGACCAACTGTCAAAGGCAAGGGCAAGTTCTGTAGAGGAGAGCGCCACGAACAGTCTTCTTGTCAGGACTTCTCTAACCAGAATACCCCAGCCGTTTTTCATCCGTCGAGAGATGAAACTTTCGAGGTAGAGACAAGGCCGATCACCTATATTTGCAACCACCGTCCAATCATCAGTTTGAATCTTCCCGAAATTCAAGACTTCACTCATCCGGTTGTAGGCGGACATCTGCAAATCTTCTGGAGGAATTAGGAGCTTATTACAGAAGATGCGTGTCATCAGATCACTCAAACGTTTCCTTCACCTTTCTCGAGCATCTCAAGCTCATCACCAGGGGCGAGCCATCACGCCTACCAGTTCGTCCGGAAAATGTACGGACCTTACGGTGCCAAGACTTTAGTGAAAAAGGCCGCCGTTCGAGAGGTTCATACGGAAGAAGAAAGTGTGAGGATCTACAGAACAGTCTTCCTATTACCAAAGACGAAAACATCTCATGATAATCAATCTGATGTGGCTCTAATGTCGCTCACATTCAATGATATTTCACTCATATCGTGACAGTCAATTTGAATGATGAAGGAAATCGGAGTACCCGGAGAGAACCGAAGCCCGTCGTCAAGTAAATGCCAAACTTCCACACATGCACCAGCGCGGCTCGAGACCGTGTCGGCCTTTCTAGACCGGACAAGGTCTTACTGACAGAACGATACCTTCACACAGAAGCAAATCACACGCCCAAATCCCAACATTTGCCAGCCCGCGCTTCGACCCACAAGCATTGCCGATCGATGCACTCTTACTCAACTGGGACAATCTACTCGCCTACGCCTTCCCATCGATTGCACTTATTCATGAGGTGCTGACCAACATTACAGTTACAAACGTCTGGTCCGTCATTCATAATTCAGTCGTCGTCCATTAAAGAATATCCGCGTCCATAATTCAAGGCCTCTTCCATATTCCACATAACAGCATTAGCTCCAAGTTCAAAAAGACAATCATAGTATACATAAACATAGGCTAGTTTTCTGCAAGAGAGAAGCGGTGAACAGTTTTCAATGATGCCGGCAAGACATCATGATGTTCCACAAATATCAAATCCGTATCGCTGATCAGTATTCTTAATCCATATGATATTCGTTGTAAAGTCGTCATCTAAAGAATGATGTATCTCAGTCACGCGTTGATTGTGACTGTTCATATGAGCGCCATGATGATTTTGAAGAACATGGGTTCATACGGCCTCTAGCCTCGGGTTGAACGGAATTAGACACAAGTTATGAAACGTAACGCCATCTTCCGCGCTACCCTCGCATTTCGGCATGCAATATGCATCGCCAAATTTGGGAAACTTTGCATGGAGGCGCTTGGTGGCTGTGTTTTATAATTTTCTGCAATAATGTTTTGTGACGTTGATTAAAATCGTCACATAACACAGGATCTAGCAAATGCTACTAGGCGATATATGTATAGGCCATATGCAGGTCCCACTGTACTATTACTGTCCAGAAAGGGATAGTTTACGATGTCGAAATTGTAATCATCTCTTTTGTCATAAAGTCGACGAGACAGAAGGCCAACTATATTTTTATAGAGATATAGGTCTGAATATGATGTGCCGGTAGGGCTATCTGTAGTTTCCTTCAAATCCAGTGATGGTGGATATATATCTGTCACTGCGTCATTTATATAGCGATTATCCACAGCGAGAAGATCGTCCATATAAGGTTTGGTGAATGAAAAGGAACGGGCTTTGAATTGGTCGGTTTTTAAAAGCGCCTGCAAAAAGTCATATTCATAAGAGAACAAATTAAGGTCAGCCAACAGGGGTGCACAATTAGTACCCATTGGAATACCTATATGCTGTTGATTTATTGTGTTGCCAAATTTCACATAGATATTTTTAAGAGAAATTCAAGCAACTCTATAAACAAAGAATCATCTCATGAATGATATCCCTTGTATGTAGTGGAGATAAAGAATGCTAAGGGGTCACGTCCAATCGATCGAGAGGGTTTCTTGATAAACGAGTAAGACCGATAAATATCTCGTCTCGAAGGGTCCCGGTTTATCTCTATCGATTGTCGTCCCGGTTTGCTCCCGGTTTTCCCTCGAAGTAAAAGCCCATCTCGAACCCCCTCGAGATAAATCGACTTGCTTCGAGAATGGAATCGAGATGCCTTCAAATGAAGGTTTGAGCCATTCGGAAGGCGTATGCTGGCTCTATATTTACTTCTCTGTCGCACCGAGACTAATCTCGGCGAGCACATACGTATTAAGCCATGGATAATGAAGTAAAGTAAACATGATTCTTTTAACATTATTTTGTTATTCCGTCTAGAGATCTGTAGTCGCATACATGCTCTGACAGCGCAATTTTTACGTATGGAAAGGAATAAAACATCACAAATTGATAAACTTGGCTCAATATTATTCAGTGTAAATTATTTCGAACCTGTTTTAGAATTCAAATCACTTTATGAGATATGTTCAGGTACTGCGAATTGAAATAAATTCTACAAGTCTGGAATAAAATTCCATGTTTTTTTTCTGAAGGTATATCAGAACGGGAGTTGATATTACTTATTTGATAGGATCGCGACTTGAAAAATTATTGTACCTGGTTTCTTCAATGGTTTCCCCGGTTTTCAGAAATACAGGAGCTTTAAAGTCCACAGGAGCGGGTGGTAATGCATTGGACATCGGATAATATGAACAAACGCGCGATCGAAGTGTTCGAGCATTCCATATAAGCTTTTCACACTAACAACACGTGGTATTGTTGTTGTAAAATGTACATGACCGTTGATTTAAAGACTAATTGGGCGCTAATTACTTTCAGTAATTAGTTAATTTGGTAGACACATGAAACTAACAATAAATAATAGAACGGAAATATGGCTAGGCAACCACCAAAGCTACATCAATCTGTTGATGAAATCTACGATCATGTAGTTGTAGAATATTCAAGATGGTGGGATGAGCTGAGTGATGAGCTGAAGTTGCACTGTTAATCGCTCGAAGTCATGAGAGTGAATCTGAGAATTTGACATATTTTAGTAGACTCAATACCTTCTAAAGCAGACAATAGAGCTTTGGCTTCGCAGTGAAAATCGAACATTTACCTGGAAGTCGACAAGATTTAGTTTGGAACTAAAGATAATAGCACGGCCGGATAGGGTTAAGTATCAAACTACCGCAATTAATACTTTCCACGTACAATTTACCGTAGTTTAAAATCACACTAGATGAGTTCAGTTGTTTCAGTTCAGTTGTTCAGAGAATTTTCATCTGCCGGCACTTTGAACCGGCAGAATGGAAGGAATGGGTGAGCCTAACCCTGTAACGTCACAATGAAGTGCGTCAGAATGAAGATGTTTTTCTTGAGAGCGTCACTTTGCAACGTCACAATCAAAGCCAATCCTGCTTTCTAATTGGAGATAGTTGCTAAATAATTAGCTATTACGCTATACAAGGTACAATTTGACATTCGACTTGACATACATTCCGTGACACTGCTTTGACACTCACCTAAACATACATTCCTCCCTAATACAGCTTTGACACTCGATTGCACGTACATTTTTCCCTAATACCGCTTTGACACTGCACTTCAGATATATTCCTTCCTAACAGTGCTTTGAAAGTCAACTTCAAGCACATTCATGCCTAACACCCAGCTTCAACATTACCCTAGTTACGCTTTGGTGGAGAAATTATCTGACTTCTATAGCTGAACTGACCCAAACACTGATAGTTATGAAGCATACCTAACCCTAAGTCCTAATCCCGCTTTGACACTCGACCTGACATACATTCCTCCCTAACACCGCTTTGACAGTCGACTTGACGTACATTCCGCTCTAACACCGCTTTGATACTCGACTTGATGTACATTCCTCCCTAACAGCGCTTTGACAGTCGACTTCATGTACATTACTCCCTCACTCGGCTTTCACACTCGACTTCACATACATTCATCCCGAACACTGCTTTGACATTCGACTCAACGTACATTTTTCTCTAACACTGCTTTGACACTGCACTTCTATAGATGAAATGACCCTAAACGTGATAGTTATGAAGCATACCTAACCCTAAGTCCTAATCCCGCTTTGACACTCGACCTGAGATACATTCCTCCCTAACACCTCTTTGACAGTCAACTTGACGTACATTCCGCTCTAACACCGCTTTGATACTCGACTTGATGTACATTCCTCCCTAACAGCGCTTTGACAGTCGACTTCATGTACATTACTCCCTCACTCGGCTTTCACACTCGACTTCACATACATTCATCCCGAACACTGCTTTGACATTCGACTCAACGTACATTTTTCTCTAACACTGCTTTGACACTGCACTTCTATAGCTGAAATGACCCTAAACGTGATAGTTATGAAGCATACCTATCCCTAAGTCCGAATCCCGCTTTGACACTCGACCTGACATACATTCCTCCCTAAGACCGCTTTGACACTTGACTTGACGTACTCCTCCCTAACACCGCTTTGACACTTGACTTGACGTACATTCCTCCCTAACACCGCTTTGACACTCGACTTTACATACATTCCTCCCTAACACCGGTTGACACTGGACTTCACGTACAATGCAACCCGAAGACTGCTTTGACATTCGACTCCACATACAGTTTTCCCTAACACCGCTTTGACACTGCACTTCAGATATATTCCTTCCTAACAGTGCTTTGAAAGTCAACTTCAAACACACTCATGCTGAACGCCCAGCTTCGACATTACCCTAGTTACGCTTTGGTGGAGAAATTATCTGACTTCTATAGCTGAAATGACCCTAAACCTGATAGTTATGAAGCATACCTAACCCTGAGTGCAATACCGCTTTGACACTCAACATTACATACATTCCTCCCTAACACAGCTTTGACACTCGACTTCACATACATTCCTCCCTAACACCGCTTTGCCACTCGACTTGACATACATTCCTCCCTAACACTGGTTGACACTCGACTTGACGTACATTCCTCCCTAACACCGCTTTGACACTCGATTTGACATACATTCCTCCCTAACCGCTTTGACACTCAACATTACATACATTCCTCCCTAACACAGCTTTGACACTCGACTTCACATACATTCCTCCCTAACACCACTTTGACCGTCAACTTCACATACATTCCTCCCTAACACCGCTTTGACATTCAACTTCAAATACGTTCCTCCCTAACACCACTTTGACACTCGACTTCACATACATTCCTCCCTAACACCGCTTTGCCACTCGACGTGACATACATTCCTCCCTAACACTGGTTGACACTCGACTTGACGTACATTCTTCCCTAACACCGTTTTGACACTCGATTTGACGTACATTCCTCCCTAACACCGCTTTGACACTCGACTTGACGTACATTCCTCCCTAACACCGCTTTGACACTCGACTTCACATATATTCCTCCCTAACACCGCTTTGACACTTGACTCCACGTACATTCCTCCCTAACAACAATTTGACATTCGACTTGACATACATTGCGTGACACTGCTTTGACACTCACCTAAACATACATTCCTCCCTAATACAGCTCGATTGCACGTACATTTTTCCCTAATACCGCTTTGACACTGCACTTCAGATATATTCCTTCCTAACAGTGCTTTGAAAGTCAACTTCAAGCACACTCCTGCCTAACACCCAGCTTCGACATTACCCTAGTTACGCTTTGGTGGAGAAATTATCTGACTTCTATAGCTGAACTGACCCTAAACCTGATAGTTATGAAGCATACCTAACCCTAAGTCCTAATCCCGCTTTGACACTCGACCTGACATACATTCCTCCCTAACACCGCGTTGACACTCGACTTCACATACATTCCTCCCTAACACTGCTTTGACAGTCTTCTTCACATACATTCCTCCCTAACACCGCTTTGACATTCGACTTCAAATACATTCCTCCCTAACACCGCTTTGACACTCGACTTCACGTACATTCCTCCCTAACACCGCTTTGCCACTCGACTTCACATACATTCCTCCCTAACACTGGTTGACACTCAAATTCACGCACATTCCTCCCTAACACCGCTTTGACATTAGACTTGACGTACATTCCTCCCTAGCACCGCTTTGACACTCGACTTGACATACATTCCTCCCTAACACTGGTTGACACTCGACTTCACGTACATTCCTCCCTAACACCGCTTTGACACTCGACTTGACATACATTCCTCCCTAACACTGGTTGACACTGCCAAACGCAGTACTGGTCATGAGACATTCTCGGATTTAAGACCTGGTGACAGGGGGACGCACCGCCCCCTCCCCCTACTCCTTGCCTCCGCACTGGAGGATGTGTTCGGGTAATGATAACATTTGCAGAGAATCGGCCTATTTATATAACAATAAATATTTTACAACTAATCTTTACATAATTTGTGACGAGACGTATTTTCCACAAAATACTTAAGTTTTAGAACCCAAGCAGCTGAACTCGCGGATCAGTACACAGGCTCTGCTTTACTTTCCAAGGTCTCGCATGCATGCAGATTAAGAGATAGAACAGTGACCAAAGAAACTATCCAAGTAGCTGAACTGACGGATCACTGAACACAGGCTCTGCTTTACTTTCCAATTAAGTAAAACAATTGAGCCTAAACTTGCCATACACATGCCATACACATTGCCCATCATTTCACGATGGAGGGGATGTTTATGAATTGGTACACAACGAGTGGATGAAGCATGGCAAGGAAAGAATAATACATATCGGAAGGAAATACCAGGCGAGCTCTTTGGTAGCCTTGCTGTATATGTAGGCCTACATTTTTCAATCGATGTCAAATCCTCCTACATATATGTATGTAACATTGACACATTTTGTGTCTAAAAAAAATTAACAAAGAGTACGGTCAGTCTGTCACTTCATTCTTCCGATCACAGAAATCCTTGTATTTTAAATACGTGATACATTGAGAAAGTGACATTGTGCCGTGCACCCAAAAAAAGAGAGAAATCCTTCCAGTTTTTATATTTTAAATAGTTGGAAATGTTGAATTGGATCGGTTGGATCATTCTGCCGTGATAAAAAAAAGACTAATTAAATAGTTGATCAATTGAGAAAGTTTAATTGAGACATTCTGCCGTGATAAAAAAAAAAGAGTACAAGGCCATAATTTTCATTGTGCCATTCTGCCGTCTTCCCCAAATAAGGGAGACTACGGTCATTCTGCCGCTTCATTCTGCCGGCCACAGTAATATCCTATTTGTAAATACTTGATAAATTGAGAGAGCTTCATTGTGCCATAGTGCCGTCGCCAAAATAAAAGAAGGCCTACTCGACCACGATTTTCATTCTGCCATTCTGACGTCTCCCCCAAAACAGACAGCATACGGCCATTCTGTCGCTTCATTCTGCCGGTCACAGAAATACTCCTTGTTCAATGTCCATGTATCACGGTCTCCAACCACCACCACCCACCCACCCACCCACCCACCCTATTAAAGTTGAATGCCATTGGCGTAAACGCCAATAAGGAGAGGATATCTCTCTCGTGCTTTCTTACATGAAGTATGGACCCGACAACTCTAGTATTCAGATCATAGACGTCGTCTATCCATCTACCAAAGATTCTCCCTTTGGATTTAAGAGAAATATCCGAGAGCGGGAACTACTCTGGATGCTAGAACTTGGGTCAGTGTTTCCGTATGGTTTAAATGATAATGTCAGTGGGTTCGGCAATGTTACAAACTGCCGTTCAAATATATCCAATGTTACCCAGCTATTTAAACGCCATCAACGGAGACATCGCAGCATTGGAGAAAGTTTAATAGTGCGATGATTCACGATCATATCACTTTAAATTACTTACGCAATACTGTATCAAACTATTAAAGTTCACAGAACCGCCTTGCTTTTCATATAAGTATACTAAATGTATAGCCACCAAAATATTCAATTTCTCTAATGCTGTCAAAGAGTTTGACTGGCACTTATACACGTCGGGGGGCTAGAGATGTGATTGTGATCGTCGAACTTTATCTATGCACCATGCAAACATGTTGTGAGTGGTGACCTTGACGTGGTGAGTGATAAGGACCTAAGATGATTACTCCTGAGGAAGGGACCTAAATATAGAGAGCCGAGAAAAATAAATCTGAAGGCCGACCAGAAGGTAGTCCTGCCTGCTTTGGAACAGTACGTCATTGATTGGTCTAAGCGAGAAAACGTTGAACCTATTGTACTCTCTGATTGGCTGGACCTCACCAAGAGCACGGTCGTTGAAACAATCCGCCATATTGACAGAAGTGCCCTTCCCCAAGCAAAACAAACACTGAGAAACCTCAATTCGCAAGAAGTTCTAGCAAATCTCCAGAGTAAATTCGTCATAGTCCCAGCAGACAAAGCTCCGAATAATATAATATTCATATGTAAATATTACTATTACCAGGTGCTGGTTGAAGAATTGAGTGTAAACATATCATCATCAACTACGCCTCCTTTCTATCAAACTGCACTTACTCCGGAAGATTTATTTAACAATCACAAAACGGAAAGAGGTATTTGTCTTGCAACCAAACATAAAGATATACCAAAAGTATACTGGACTCCTAAAATGCATAAATCACCATACAAAGCTGGATTCATAGCTGGTTCTAGAAGCTGCACCACCAAGCTTCTTTCAACCCTGTTGAGGAGGGCCCTACATGAAGTAAAAGCATTTTGGGAAAGGTATTGCGCCACTATTTGTAAAAACTCTGGCGTTGCATGTATGTGGATATTGAAAAACTCAGAATGTCTTACGGAAGAACTTGATGCTAAAGGTCACATACATGTATCCACATGGGATTTCTCGACTCTCTACTACAGTCCCTCATCAGGACCTTATTGACCGTCTAAGTTCATTACTAATATCTGTCTTCAAGAAAACTGATCGTAGCTCTACTACATACAGTAGGTATCATTCATGGGATGTTTCTTTGTTCGTAGAGTTGCTTGAATTTCTCATTAAAAATATCTATGTGAAATTTGGCAACACAATATATCAACAGTATATAGGTATTCCAATGGGTACTAATTATGAACCCCTGTTGGCTGACCTATATCTGTTCTCTTATGAATATGACTATATGCAGGCGCTTTCAAAAACCGATCCATTCAAAGCCCGTTCCTTCTCATTCACCAAACGCTATATAGACGAACTTCTCGCTGTGGATAATCGCTATATAAATGACGCAGTGAAGGATATATATCCACCTTCACTGGATTTGAAAGAAACTACAGATAGCCATACAGGCACATCATATTTAGACCTATATCGCTATAAAAATGAAGCGGGCCTTCTCTCTCGTCGACTGTATGACAAAAGAGATGATTACAATTTCGACATCGTAAACTATCCCTTTCTGGGCAGTAATATTCCAGTGGGACATGCATGTGGCGTATACATGTCACGCCTAGTAGCATTTGCTAGATCCTGTGTTAAATGTGACGATTTTAATCAACGTCACAAACCATTGTTGCAGAAACTTCTAAAACAGGGCTACACCACCAAGCGCCTCCACTCAAAGTTTCTCAAATTTGGCGATACATATCGCATGCTGATAGCAAAATACGAGAGTAGCGTGCAAGATCTATGAAGTTACGTTTCGTAATTTGTGTCTAATTCCGCTTAACCCGGGGCTAGGGGCCGTATGAACCCATGTACTTCAAGATTCTCATGGTACTCATATGAACAGTCACAATCAAAGCGTGACTGAGATACATCATTCTTTAGATGACGACTTTACAACGAATATTATGGATTAAGAATACTGATCAGCGATACGGATTTGATATGTTTGGAACATCATGATGTCTTGCCGGCGTCATTGAAAACTGTTGGCCGAAACAAGCCTATGTATATGTATACTATGATTGTCTTTTTGAATTTGATGCTAATACTGTTATATGGAATAGGTCTTTGGATTATGGACGCGGATTGGACGACGGCTGAATTATGAATGACGGACCAGACGCTTGTAATTACTGGCTATGCAGGGGCGTCGGAAGCAAATTCAAAGTGGTACGGCCACTATCATAGCACTTTAGGCGAGGGTCCAGGGGCCGCCTAGGCCCCGGAAGCTCCTGGGGTCTAGATCGCTGGAGATGCGTTCTGAGCGATTTCTGGCGAATAAAATCACTCTGCATTGAAGTGTTTTTTAGTTCTTTCCTAACCCTTTTACCATGAAAACGCAATCGATGGTGGTTTTCTGCGATGCTGAATTACAAAAAAAAATGTATGTATTGTAAAGTACCGTAACCAAGACACATTGGGATGTTGATAAATTCATTGCAGAAGTTACGCCACATTAATTAATTAATTAATTTATTTAAATGATCACGAGTAACACTATATACAGAGTGACATAAAACAAATAAGTGTTAACATGTAAATTAATATATATAAAACAATATTAAAGTAGACACGATAAAGGGTCTATGAAATTGGACATAACATGTGAGATTATATATGTATGTACAAATATGATAAATTTAGTAGACTAAAATCGCAAACTTAAGACTTACGCCAACAATCTAAGTTGTCTTGAAACAGTCTGCCTAAAATGTTTTGAAACAAATAAGTCCACATTTGTGGCGTTAAAACAATTATTGTAGTCATGTAAAACTGTCGGAATAAAAGAAAACTTCCGAACATTTAACCTTAAGAAAGTAGCTAGGAAATAATTTAACTAGCTATACTTCTACAATAATAAAGCTGCCGCTCGTAGTTTTTATAACGGACCATGACTAATCCTAATAGTAAATTACCTCATGGACAAGGGACGCAAAAAGAAAGAAAAAAATGTGAGAAAACCTCTCTACCTCGTCCGTCATTATAGTTACTTGCAGAGAATCACTTGGAGAACGAAGTGCTTGCGGTAGAATTATGAGGAGGGGGTGCTAGCTCAACCCCCC